>CAWTZB010000132.1:0-16613 GCA_963919705.1 Alexandromys oeconomus | reverse complement strand
GACAGATTTAAACTTTTGAACTAGCCATCTTCTGTCATGTTTTCTTCGGTCTGGTTATTCCAGCAGGGTCTGTTGAAACCCATCTCTTTCCTTTGTAATTTTAATACCTCTGTTAAAACAAAACATTATATGGTCTATATTTGGGTGTCTATTTGGGCTCTCTGTCCTGATTCATCGATCTGTGTGTGTCTAACTTTGCTGTCTTATTCTAATTTCGATCTTGGAATTGGCTCCCTTCCTACCCTCTCATTTAATTCCTTTCTGGCTTTGTCATCACTGTGTTGTACATTCTTGGTCCTTTGCCCTTCCACATAAATTTTAAAAATCAGTCGTCAATCTCACACACTGAGGACTTTGGGGTTGTTTGAAATCTATATCTCCAGTTAGGAGAAAGCAGTGCTTAACCATGCTGAATCTTTCAATCTGCTGTTCGTGGAATGCCTTTCAATTTAATGACACAGAATTCTCTTATGTTTTATCCAATACATTCTGTTAATTTTAATCTAATACTTTATTTGTACTATTATAATGATATTTAATATACCCACATATCCTGTGTGTGTTTGATATTTAATTCCCAGTTATTTATCAATTCTTGGCATACAGAAAATAGTTGATTTCTATAGCAACCTTGTATCCTGTACTTTTCTACTCACTTCCTAGTTCTAGAAAGGATTTTTGCATGTTTTTTTTTTTTTTTTTTTTTGATTTTCTAGGCCATGATGCTATGTCTTAGCAGACAGTTTTACCTCTTCTCTGGGGACTCATACTCCATGTGTTTTTGTCTCGTTGTACTGGGCAGAACTAGTTCAGACTGGGACACTCTTGACCTCTTTCTCATCTTGACCTCACCAAGGTTGCTGTAAATCCCTTTTGTATAGTATTTTGACTAAGTGAAGATAAATCTCCCCTTATTCCCAGATTTCGGAGTGGTTTAGTTTTCCTTAATTTCTGGGCAATGTTTTTCTGTCTAATCCACTTTCTACACCAATTGGTACTATTTTTATGTTTTTTTTTGACTTTGTGTGTTACACATTTTCTCCACTCTCTGCCTTCCTCCCCTCTGTTTTCCACCCTCTTCCTGACCCCCATTCCTTCCCAATTTATAGAAGGAGATCTTGTCTTTTCTTTATGTAGATTATATTCATGTATGCCTCTCTTAGGATCTTATTTGCTGTCTCAGTAACTATTAGAGCTGGTTTTTCTTTAGCACATGTCTAAAAGCCATTTATAAGTGTTACATATTATAATTATCTTTCTGGGCCTGGGTCATCATTCTATGCTTTTTTCTAGATCCATCCATTTACCTGCAAATTTCAAGATGTCCATATTTTTTTAACCACTGTGTAACACTTCAAATTATGCCGGCGTTACCATTTTTCCATCTGTTCTTCTTCAATTACCTAGGTTGTTTCCCAGGCTCTGTCTCCTTTGCTCTTCTATGAACATAGCTAACACATGTTCTTGTTATTCATTTTTTATTGTGTTTGGGTTTTCTAATTTTTGACAAATTACCCTACTGATTTCTAAAGTACTGCTACCAGTTTGCGCTCCCACCACAATGAAAACATTCCCACATCTTTTCCAAGCATAAGCTGTCATCAGTGTTTTTGATCTTGGCTATTCATACAGTTAAGATAATCTCAATTTGTTTTGATTTGCATTTCTCTGATGCTAAGGATGCTGAGCATTTCCTTAAGTGTCTTTCAACCCTTTGAGATTCAGTCTGTTGAGAGTTCTCTGTTTAGTTCTGTATCCCATTTTTTATTTGGATTATTTTGTTCTTTTGATGTTAAGTTCCTTGTGTTCTTTGTATAATATTTTTGGAGATCATCTCTTCCATGTAGTAGGTGAAATTTTTCCCAATCTGTAGGCTGCTGTTTTGTCTTATTATGTTCTTTGCTTTATAAAGTTTTCCGTTTCAGGAGGTCCCATTATTAATTGTTCTCTCAGTGTCTGTTTAGTGGGGTTCAAGTGTAATGCTTCCCACTTTCTCTGCTGTGAAGTTCAGTGTAGTGTTTTATGTTTAACTTGAGTTTTGTGTACGGCAATTATGATTTATGTCTCATTCTTTTCTGTTCTATCTTTAACCAGCACCATTTGTTGCATATGGTTTTCTCTTTTCCATTTGACAGTTTTAGCTTTTCTTCTTGCCCGTCTAGGTTGTCTCACGATTGTCCATTCGTAGCCCTCTGGGTAGTAGTCCATCCTGATTGATTCGCTGGGCTCTCACCTTGCATTCATCGTCAGGCAAACAGATAATTCTGGTTCCGTTGCTTTCTCCTTCTTCCATGTTCAGGGTGGGTCTTCTCACTTCAGTTCCCTATCGTCAATTTCCTCCCATTTTCCATTACTTCTTCCAAGATGTTTCTAGATCCTCTCAGGTTAACAATCAGGATTAAACGTCTCGTGGGGTGCCGTAGTCAAACCAGGGTCTTGCCACACTATAGTAACACTCTGCTACCGGTGATCCCAGGCCCTAAAAGTTTAAATTTCCGGATGGGGGGTGGGTGGGGTAGAGGGTAGCGAGGGGGGGAAGAGGGGGGGGGGGGGGCGATCGGATATCTAAATAAATGAAAAGTTTTAAATTAATTAGGAAAATGAAAAGAGAAAATCATTTATCAGCAGTAAAAATGTCTTAGATTTCAACAGGGTCATTAATGCTTTTGCAGTGGTCCTGTGTCATGCTTTTAATTACCTTTATAAAACTCTGCCTGGCATAAGATCATAAAATTACTCCTTTTTTTTTTTTTTTTCCTAGATATTTTATGATTTCCTCTTACTGAGTCCGTTTTTCATAATTTTTTCCCTCCCTCCACCCCGACTGCAGCTTTCATTCCTTCTGCGTTGTCTTTGTGTCACGCATGAGTTGATTGGTTTAATATCGTGTTAAATTGACGCATTGCTCCCCCCAGCTTCTGTTCTTCTCTCAAAATTGTTTGCGTTTCCCTAAAGTTTATGATCCACTCTATCAATTTCCAAATAAAATCAGCTTCCCATGTGGACACGTTGCCAATGTTCCGCTACCCTCGATCAGGGCTCCTGAGCATGCATGTAGCCCAGTTAGCCCGGGTATCCACATGGATAACGTATCAACCCGTCTGCAGACACTTGCGTTCAAGCACGCATGCAGGCGTCGCGTTCAAAACCATGGTGTTTCGCATGTGGAATGTGTCAAACCATCACTTTCATCGTTCAACGCCACACCCCCACCATTCCCTGTCAGAGCCGTCACGTACCAAAACAACGGTGTGTCAGAACCTCCCGTTCAGACCCCCCACCTTTCACCATCCGCCGTTCCAGAGCCCCAAAACGCATGTGTCAAACACACATGTGTCAAATCGCGCGTCAAACCTCACCTCGGCTGTCCCGTATTTTCCCATGAGTCAAATATTTCCGCACGCAGTGTCAGAACATATGTGTACAGAACCGCTCGCGTGTCAGACGCCCAAACGACATCGTTTCAAACCCCCTTTCACACCCCCTTCTTTTATCTTCCCAAACCTCACTATTCACTTCCGTTCACTCCCGCGTGTCAAACCGTCCAGCAGCGTCAGAACCGTCACTGTGTGTCAGAGGCATGTCAGATCAGAGCGTGTCAGAACCACTCCGTGTCCCGTTTCACACTGTGCTAAACGTCATACTGTGTCAGCCACTCCGTGCTAACTCTCCGTGACAACACACATGTCAGAACCAATCCAGACCACCGTTCCTCTCCCACTCCGGAGGCATTCAAACTCTTCAAAAACACCGATCTCCCGTGCCCATTCAACCGTCTCAACCTCACGCTCTGTCACTTACTCACGCGTGTCAAAACCACTCTGTTCGACTCATGCGTGCCCAAGCTTCAAACAACATGCCATCCTCAACTTGCTTCAAATCCCCTGTATTCAAAAACACGCTACCGACCTAATCCGTCAGAGCGTGTCAGCCGTCACCCCGTGTCAAACCATCACGCGGGCGTTCGGCGTGCCAACTTACAGCTCGCGTCCAACTTCGTCATCGTGTCAAAACCACACCGTCGTGCGAGGCGTCTAAAACCCTGTGCCAGTACCGCCCTTTATTCACATTGTCAGAGGCATGCAAAACTGACGTGTGACAGAACTGACCCGCGTGTCACTCCCGGTGTCAAACCTTCACGTGTTTCAGGGGTTCGTATCAAAACTCTCTCCCTCGTGTCAGACGTTTCAGAGCCGACACTTCCTGTTCATCGTGTGTCAACACGTGTGCCAAACCCCTCACGCTGTCAGGGTGTCTCAGCTCCGCGATGTCAAACGTGTCAACCACACGTGTGTCAGACGCACGTGTCAGGGCGGCCTTCAGAATCTCCGATGTCAGAACCTGTCGGAATCCACATATTATCAAACAGTCTCGCGTGCCAATCCGTGTTACCTCATCTGCTACAGTGTGTCAGAAGCATCCCGTTCAAAGCTCGTCACCGTGTCAATCTTTAACTTCTAGTCATGTGTCATTCGTCAATCCAGGGGTACTCCGCTGGCACTGCTCTGCAGGGTTCTGTCTCGTGTCTGCTACTTCCCTCCCCGTTCAGTGTTCTAGTTATTAACACTGCTTTTCATATGGTGTTTTAGCCATCCATATAAAATAAATGAAATATTTTAAGTAAACACGACCAAATTCCGTTCTTGGTTATTGCCTGGTGGAGCGGGTCATCTGGACCCCGCAGTCTCGCGTGTCCAGGTTGAGATAGCACGAGTTATACTTCCTTTATTGTCCTGGGCTGTTTTGTGCCAATGACCCATCTTAAGCCCCTCCTTCCTGGCCCCAGGAGCAGAGGGGAATCTCAATGCGGGCAGGGATACCAACTGGGGGGTGCAGCTCCCACATCTACCTGTTGCTTCCATTGGTTAATTAATAAAGAACCGCTTGGCCTGATAGGGCAGATTTAATAGGCGGAGTAGGCCAACGAATCTGGGGGTAGCCAGTCCCCACAGCTCTCCTCTCCGGAACGGACGCAGGTTAAAATATCGTTTCCGTGTAATTATTTCGGGTATAAACCAGCCGGTGCGGGAGCGTACGAAGCGCACTCTCACCACTCCCATCTATAATTGCCGTTACTATATCATCATCTCATCTTAATTTTTTTTTTACATCATCCAATTCTCTCAATCCCTTTTTTCAGATATCTCCTGTTATCTCATACAACTCAAGCCTTGAAATTTCAACACACCCTGGGTGTGGAGATTGTGCATCTTAGTGTCTAGGCCCACAGCCTATCGCTATCTCAGACCACCATACTCACTGGGTACCCTTTTGTTTGATTTAGATTTTGTGGTTCAAGGGTAAAGGGTCTGCTTTCCTTCCTCCTTTCGGATAAAACAAATCTTAAACTGAATCAGCCGCTCGCCTAGGCCTTGGCCAGGCGAAGACTCAGCGTCTGTGAAATGGAGCCATAGGCTTAGCTTCCAGGCCTGCTGTGAGGATCTGGTGAAAACACATCCGAAACCGGCCGTGAACATCCACAGTGATGTCCCAAAGGGATTTTAATCTCTCATTGTCTTAGTGACAGTCCAATCTCCTGCTCTTTCTCGTAGGATCCTTCTCTCCAACACACAAACCAGTAACCTCTTCCGAAACGAGCCAGTTCTCCACGGGGTCCATTAGTGAGGTTTTGTCACTGCGTCATTAAAACCCGTTGATTATCTTCTTTCAGCTCGGCATCTTCCCCTTCAGGCCTCATGTCCACTTCGGAAATCTCTAGAGTTTACTTTTCTCCATGCTACTACTCTGTGCCCCTTACCCGGTGTAGTCCCTCTAAAACGGGCACTTTCGTTAAGCAATTACAGCAAATACTAACAAACACATTAAGCACCTGACAGACATCAGATTCCAGCCTCACCCCCAGAGGCAGAGTGCCGCCCAGGGTTTTTCCCTCTTTTCCTTTGCCAAATTACTCATGTCTTCTGGGTCACTATTCCTTTAACTCTGTGCATCGGGCAATATTTCTTTCTCTAAGTGCTGTAGATCTGTTTAAAAATACCAGCAAGTGCAGTCCCATGCAGCTGTGGCTCTCTTATGTCTCTGTTTGCCATTGTGTGTAATGTGTGTGTGTGTGTGTGTGTCTTTTTCCCTCTTGAACCCGTTTCTAAACATCTATAACAAAATCTCCGTGACCACAACCAACAATCTCGGTGGCTGTGTCATTCTATATTACACTCAGTCACAGCTTACTCTCTGACCTCTATTTCTCCATAATCTTAACTCTCTGCCCGACTCAGCACTGCCTCTCCAGAGCTGATGAGATCACGGGAGCGAAGTGGGGTCAAGCTGTGAGCAAGGCTTACACCCTGCAGGGCCATGTGCTTCTGATTAGTGCCATTCAATTGGAGTATAAATACACCAATCGTACCAAAGCAATGATCGCAACACAGGCCACTGCAGTTGAGATTATATGTTATTAAATATATTCCACACCAGCAAATGCTTTGCACTAAACAACTGCTGTCGAGTTCACAGGAAAATGGGGTCGTCGTCAGGATGTGCTATTCAGAGCTTGTGTGGCCTTCATTTTCCCTTTAATGCCATGATTCAAACTCTACCTCAAGCATTCTCTTTACTCGGGTGCTCATCACACTACCACTTCCTCGCACTCTGGCTTTGTTTTCCATACAACTTATTTAATTAAATCGTCTTATAATTCACTTTCACTTATTGGCTGTGTTTAAGAGCAGATCGCCTTGGAATTCTAACCCCTTATCAGTGTCATCACTCTCAGCCAGAAGTTCTCCTCCCTATGTGAATCCCTAGAAACCACAACACGGCAGAAGGCAGGGATGATTCGGGATTCGTGAGCACTGCCACTTGTGTCAGTGTTAACATCATGACAGCCTAGAAGAAAAAAAAGAGCTACATTGGAATTCTATAGGAGAGGCAACCAAGGCAGAAAAACAACAAATTCAAAACTGCTCCAGAGTTTGACTATATTTGACTTAAATTTGCATCTAATTTCATGAGTCTTGTAGTGTTTTCTCACTCCAGAGGCATGGAGGTGTCATCATCCATGTTGGTATGTCAGGTTGTGATGTTTTTCATGTGAATATTGATGTGATCTTATAAGAAAAACTGGTCCAATCTATTCAATATGGTGGGTCTTCTGGGCAGATAACAAGTAATAACTGAGGCACCCAGAACACCACAGAGATGTGAATTTAGTTATAAGAGCTAGTAGACAAGCCTAACAAAGACTGAGCTGTTGTCATTAATAATTCCTCATCTTGTTTCTTGTGAGTTCTCATCCCAAAGAAAATTCTTTGCAATGTCAAGGTTGGTTTTTTTTTTTTTTTTTGCTTGCCCTTTTGTTTATGTGCATGTGTGTTTTTCCACGCGTATGTATCTCTTCCACATGCATGTCTGGTTCCTAGATCATCTTCTTCTAGAGCTAATCAATGCTGTATGCTTGTTCAGTGCTGAACCACACTGGGTCTTCTGCAAGCCCAGCAACACTGCTTCTCCTCAGGTCTACTCTGCATCCCCCATTGTTGCTTGACCTCCCAAGGGACCATTTCATATCCCTCAGTGTCTTGTAAACACAACCCCTCTTCCCCCACCTTCCTTCTCCACAGTAACTTTCCCTAGTACACACCTTATAAATGCATCAATTCCCACGCACCTCAATGAGGCCTTGTCAGCTGGAGGCCAATTAAAGGGGTCGCTGGTTTGTTAGGACTAGGAGCTGCTTACTTCCCCTGATTCAGATCTCACCATGTTCCTTTTTTGGGTCCTGTGAGTCCCACCTGGGACAAAAAAATTAAGTTTTCTGTCTACATATTGCTGACTTCTGGGAAGGTCCCTTGATCTGCATGAGGCAGACCAGCTTTCGCATCGCTAGAGCTTGGTTAGAGTTGAGGGTGCAGCTATCAACCTGACATAACATGTGAACATGGCAGAGCCAGCCTCACACCCAAGACATGGTGAAGCTCTGGTGCTGGCTGTGCCATCTACACTATATACCTTCTCCAAATCCCTCCTCTCTCTGTGGTCTCTATTTGTTTATCTATGAAGCAGGCAGGTAGGATCATGATTACAGATTTGGTTACTCTTTGTCACTAAAGGACAGAGTGACTGTTGTTTTGATCTTTCTCAGGAAAGTCACTTCACTGTCTCTAACCCCATTTTCCAGATCTGTCCAAGGGAAGGTGAATGTTTATCTGACTACTGTCTCTTCTGACTAGAAAGTGGGTCAATCCGTGAATATTGTCTGTTGTGTGCAATTATGCTACAGCACTGCGGGGGAGCCAGGCCAGGGGCTGAGCCTCAACTATCTCGTTTGGATGTTGTGTATAAATCCACCATTCCATTAATTCATACTCATACTTTCACTAAATCCTTCACATTGTTCTACATCTTTCGCCAAATGAATCCGGTGCATGGTAGTAGCTTTTAGGCTCCAGACTGCAGTAAAATGTGGGTAGACCGTCAGGATTTGAACAACTTCATTCATTGCCATTATTTTGGGAGGTCATTTTCAATGCTACTAATCAAGTTCTTCTCCTACTATCTATCAGGTGCTGTGTATTGATTTGCATTCCCAACCACACTGTCTTTGATCTCAACACAATATCTTTAATTATAGTTTTAATAACTTTTAGTATTGACTATGTTTCAGACCACTCATGGTATTGCTAAAATCATATTCCATGGCTCAGCAGCCTGTGGGGGGTCAGGGAATCACCTCTGAGTCAGATTTTCACTCCTTTGGAATTTTGAACAGGGCCCAGGCAGAAGGTAGGATAGCATTTATGGTCATGGAGATGTTCTCGTTTCTTTACCAGTCCTTTCTCACGCAGTTCTCCCAGCAACCCAGATAGGGGGTTACTGTTGGCAATAAGAGAGCTGTGTCAACCATAGTATATAAGAGAACTTGAGTCACATATCTAACCAACTCACTATGCACCCAATAGCCTCATAGTCCCTGTGGTTCCCTTGCTCTCTGGGAGGGTTCTGCTAAACCTTAATTGTGAAAATATATTCAATCTAAGATTGTCTAGTAAAATAAGCTTTATTTTGGGATATACAGAACTGCCAGTGTGGCTGTCTCTCCCTAAGTCTTGCAGCCTTTATTCCTCTTGTTCCTCTTATAGGTTGTTTTTTGAGTTGTTAGGTACAATGATGTGAAGGAACAAGGGTGAAGATACACATCATGTTGATGGGGGTTGCAACGTATTTTGGTTAAAAACATATTTTGCCATTTACATCAATTTAAAACAGAACTTTTTTAATTGCCCATAAAACCTTACCTCACAGCACAAACTCAACTTATTCTTCTGTCTTAACTTCAAACACTTTACTACAATATTGTTTCTGTTTTGATTTCGCACATCCCCGCTTTGATTGATCCTAGTGAAATTCTTGATTCTGTAGCGGGCTTTTGGTTATATTGGATCAAATAACCATCACTTAACACACCCAAACTGAATTTATCTGTAATTAAGTATTAAGGTGGTAATGTTAATCTATCAAAACAGAAATCCTATGATGTCTTGCAATCAGAGTTACCAAGAGCAAACTTCATTTTTCATCTTGGGTCCCATTTTTCTGCAACCATTTTGTTTTGTTTTTTTTTTTTTAATTTTTTTTATTGAGCTCTTCATTTTTCTCTGCTCCTCTCCCTGCCTCTCTCTCCCTCTTCAGCCCTCTCCCAAGGTCCCCATGTTCTCGTTTACTCAAATCTTTCTTTTTCTACTACCCATGTATTAATTCTTGTTTCCTAATTTTTTCTAGGTTCTCTAAGGGATTGTGATTTGTGGGCTGGTTTTCTTTGCTTTATGTTTAAAAACCACCTATTATCATATTATTGTGTTTCTGGTCTTTTACCTCACTCAAAATAATGTTTTTTAGCTCCATCCATTTTCCTGCAAAATTCAAAAATGTTGTTATTTTTATCTGCTGTGTTTTCCTTATCCATTCTTTGGTCAGGGCATTTAGGTTGTTTCCAGGTTTTGGCTATGACAACAGTGTTGCTATGAACTGTTCCGTCCTGTGGCTCTATTGAGCGTCCTTTGATATATACCCAAAGAGTGTATTACTGGGTCTTGAGGAAGGTTGTTTCCTTATTTTCTGAGAAATCTCCACATGACATCCAAAGAGGTTGTACAAGCTTTCATTTCTACCACAATCCCATTGTTCCCTTTACTTCTTACAACCTCTCCAGCATAAGTTGTCATCAGTGTTTTTGATCTTGCCATTCTTGCACGTGTAATCTGTTGTTTTGAATTTTCATTTCTCTGATATTAGGATCTAACATTTCCTTAGTATCTTTCACCATTTTAAATTCCTCTGTTGAAGTTCTCTATTTAGGTCTGTACTCATTTTTTAAATCGATTATTTGTTCTTTTGAGGACCAATTTCTTGAGTTCTTTGTATATTTTTAATTTTGTCTGATTATTTATATATTTTCCCATTTCTATCATTTTGTCTTGTTGTGATTCCTTCTGCAACAATTTTAAATATATCAAAAATCTCTAATTTCCTGCATTTTTTTATATTTTTTTAATTTTTATACAATATTTTCTGAGTTTCATCTGTCATATAAAAATTTCTGTGTAACAATAAACATTACTCAAGTGAAAATAAATTCCAAAATTTCAAAAGAATTAATTTATCTACTAATAGTCTCATATACTGAATATAAATTCAAAAAGCAAAATTTAAAAACAAACAACATTTTTTTTTAAAAAATGCTATTACTTCTTAGCTCAAAAAATTACAAGCAAAAATCTATAATCTAAAACAGTGCTCCAACAATATTATCAAGTGGGAAAATGAAATTAAAATTGTCAAAGTTTCATTTTCCCTCAGTCACATTTCCTACTAAAAAACCACTCACAAAATGCTAAATTACATCCTTAGTTATACTCCCATCTTTCTATCTCCTGAATCATCAATATAAAAATGATCTTATAAACACCACTACTTGGCATATACCCACCTTCAATATCAATCACAGAGAACTCACTTGTTCCATGTTCATTGTTGCTCAATATTTTTAAAGAAAAAAAATTTGGGTGTGTAAACAGGCTTGTAGTCCAGAAATTGATAAATGTATCACTAAAATGTTTTACTTACTTACAAAACTATGAATCTTAAAACAATGGAAATCCTAAATTTATGCTATTTCTATTAAATTTTACCATTATTATTTTGTGAGTTCTATTTGGAAGGTCAGACAAAATGTAGCCAATAAGCGTCAAAAAAACATTACCTTCAAAAATATTTCTTCTAATTACATCTCGAAAGAATAAACCAATCACATTCACCTTTGTTTTAATCTCCAAGCTCCCCCCAGCATGTGTTTATTAATATAACATAATACAACATTGAAGTTGTCAAAGAATGCATGAAAAAATATATAAGCTCATATGATTATCTGATGCCTACGTACAATTTATAATGCATTCCCTCTAATTTAGCATATAGATACATAAAAATTTCAAAAGCAATGAATCAGTAAAAAAAAAAATAGTTTTATCATAGAACTAACAGTGAATTAACTACTGACAATCATAAATTTTGCATTTGCATTTCTGGTTTATTCATATCATCATATTTATCTGTTTTCACATATTTTTATAAAAACAAATTTATTTTATTTCCTTTTACCTCCTTTTTCTCTGTGAGTTGTTGAAGCTCATATATTCAATACTTTAGAAAATGAATCTATCTATTATAATTCTGACTTTTTTTCCTATCTTTCATTATGCCAACCAACATTTTTCCCTTATCAGGGACATACAATTTTTATCCAGAATCTAGCTTGTTGAGGACAAAGGGTCAAATACTCTCTTCTATAACTACTTCCTCTATCAATATTTAATTAATTCATTATTAACATCTAAAAAATCTTTGTTTTTTTTTTTAGTTAAACATACCTAACTTTTTTTTAATTTTGATTCATTTTTTAAATTCTTTTTGTACTGGAGTTAATTTCCTCTTTTCTATGTCATTACCAACCCAACTTTTTCTTCTTACCCTTAAAATATTTCTTTGATAAAAATTTAAGCTTTTATGTCTTTTCAACTTTATATACTTTGTACCTCTTTTTGTCAATTTCTTTTCTGAATTTGGGAGCAAAAAACTGTAACTATAACTATCTCAGTCTTCAACTCCATCAGAACTTTTATTACCTGAGTAAACAGGAATAAAAGCCAACAAAACTTCCAAAACTATAAAATGACAGAAGCAGTTGGCATGCCTGGAGAGTCACCAAGGTTTCTCTGTGTCATTGGGCACATCCATCTTCAGCCTACAAGCCTAGAATATCAGGGCAGATCTTTTCATGAAACAGGGATTTTGAAGGGCTCTCTTTCCTACTGTCCTTGCCAAAGTTTGGCAGTTGCCTTCTATCTGTTCCTCTCATCCATTTGGCCAGCATATATGTCAGCAGTCAAGGAATTTTTGTTTTGACCGGTCTGGTCAGTCGTTGGACTGGTCGGACCCGTCGAGGTCTGGACCTGTCTTCCAGTCGAATGATCTGGTCCAGACTAACCGTCTCATCAGTCTGGTCTGGTCGGGACCCGTCTGGTCTGGTCTGACTGTCACCTCTAGACTATTCTTTGTCCTCTTTCTGTCTGCACCATGTGTCCCAATTTTTCATTATTTTTAATGTATGCCATTTTGTCACTGTTCATTTGTCATGTGTTTGCCATTGTGTCATATTTGTCACTTGTGTGTTGTGTTTGTTGTGTGTTTTTTGTTGTGTTTTCTCGTGCTTGTCATGCGCGTGCGTCATGTGTCCCATACACGCCAAATATGTGTCTCATCTTTGCCATGTTCATCATGTACACACGTTTGTCCTGTGTTTGCCATGTGTTCCATGCATGTTCCATTGTTCATGTGTTTGTCATGTACTCACCATGTGTCATGTCATGTTGTACTTGTCATGTGTTTGTCATGTGTTTCATGTATGTCATGTTTGTGCCTGTGTGCCACACGTGTCACATTTATTATGTGTTTGTCATGTGTGTCATATTTTTTACATGTGTTTCACGTGTGTGTGTCATGGGAGAAGCCATGGAGCCACTGCGGGGGACAACATACTACTTTGCTGGATAGGCTATGACACTCCTGATATCACAAATAATGGAGATGGGTTAAAATTAAGATTAGAGGTTAGTCAATAAGAAGCTAGAGCTAATGCCAACCGTTTATGTTGGTTTGTGTGTTATTTTGGGGCTCCAGCCGACTATAGCAGCCTCCCTACAGTTTCTGCTTCAGTTTCCTGCTTGATTCTTGCTCTGGCATCCCTCAGTGATGGGCAGTAACCTGG
Organism: Alexandromys oeconomus; assembly: GCA_963919705.1. NCBI lineage: Eukaryota > Metazoa > Chordata > Mammalia > Rodentia > Cricetidae > Alexandromys > Alexandromys oeconomus. Next base: position 3,331 of record CAWTZB010000132.1, on the reverse strand, counting down.
AAGCTATGACTTTTACCCAAATAAGCCCTTTCTTCCCCGAGTTGCTTTTGCTCATGATGTTTGTGTCACAGCACCCGGGAAGATAGAGCAAAGCCAACAGTCCCTGCTGAGCCAGGCGGGGCCACATTGGCTGAGATGCCACTGTGTTAGGTGGCTCTGTCTGCCGGTATTTTAGATCAGACACCAGTTGGCCTTTAGGCACATGGAGTAGCTCTATTCCACATGCTTGGGTTGGATAGGCACTTGCTGTGCACAGTGCGGGATTTGTTGAATCCCCAGCACCCATGTAAGCAGCCACCTGTATAAAAGCTGGACATGCTGGCAGCCCACCTGTAATCCCAGGGCTTTGGAGGCTAAAGCCTCCACAGGCTGATCCTGTGAGCTCCAGGGTGGCAAAACCTGCCTCCCTACATAGAGATCAAACACCTGACATCAAGATCTCTACCTGCATGCACACACACATATGTTCAACACATACACATGTGCACCCACAGCCTCATGCACACACACACATACACACATGCACCACCTAAGCAAGCAACAGTAGTCTCTTTAAAATCTGTTCTTTCCCTCCTCTGGTTCTTGTGTTTTCCTTTTTCTCTCAATTCACTGCCCCATGAGAACGTTGCCACTCCCCTTCGACAAGCAGACTGGGGCTTCTCCGGAAATGATGGTGTGTCATGATTTTGTCTTCTGTTTACTGCTGTGAGCTGACCACGAGTTCTCTGAAGCTCATTTTCGATCCACACAGCCTGGAGCTCCAGCTCTGTTCTAGCTCAACCTGCCTGGCGGGAGCCTTTCATTGCCGCCCTGCTGCTGTGGCTCATGTGCTGAGAACATGGCTTTAATACATTTAAAAACATTTGGGGATCTTCTTGGTTATTTATTTTCATTTACATTTAGGAAAAAATAAATTGTCTTTGCAGTCTATAAAACCATCGTTTCATGTCCTTCACACGCTAAGTGGATGTGAGCAGAGCCCGGAGTTGCTGATCCTAAATCGATACCCATCTCTGTACTGGTTAGCCAGCGTCCTTGCTATGCAGCGTGGAGACAGTTGTTTCTCCTCTCTGGGCCTCAGGGGTGTCCAACCTCAGCCAATCTCAAACAGTGAGGATCTATATGTGTACAGAAGCCTAACTTCTTAAGCATTTTGAATCTTTTTTGTGTGTTGTGTGTGTGTGTGTGTGTGTGTGTAATACAATTATTCCCAGTTCAAAATCACTCCTGTATGTCTCATATTCACGTTGCTCCAAGATAGTGAGGTTCTCGACAATGTAAGACATCGTTGTTCACATCAGCACAAGGCTGTATCCAGGAGGCAAACATCCTCATCACAAAAATACATTTTGGAGCCGCTGTTGAGCCCCTGGTTGAGTACAGACAGAGATTCCCTTTGCTTTGCTTTCTGCTATTACCTCCTCCGGATGACCTATTTTCTGAAATGGAAACAGTACATCCAATGGAGTATCTCATCTTTCCTTTGGTGTTTTTTGGCTCTGCTGGGAGGCCCAGCCATGCTCGGGGAACTTGGTGTATCCTGAACTTGTTGCCCACGAGCCGGCTCAAGATGCCTCAGGATGTATCTATCAGCATGCGAGTGCTGTCCCAGAGGCCAGATGCTGCGCAGCTGCTTCGAGGCTCCTCCCCAAATCAGTTATTTTTTTTTTCCTTCCCTATGTCATTTCTGAATCTCAGCCATCACTTTGTCTAATCGCCAGCCTGATACTTGCTCAGGAAATACCCAAGCTAGTGGGCTCTGCCTTAGTGACTCTGGACCTAACCCTGGGCTGCCTTGGAGATATCACAACACGTAAACCAGATGTGGCAGCTTCCCTTTCCGTGTAGACCGAGTACATTAGCTTCACTTCTGGGCATGGGGAATGGATGCTGCAGGGAGGGCTTCCTGGAAAGATGAGGATCCTAGGCTATCGGGGACCGGAGGCTCTCTGTGGAAATCACCTGCGGGGAAGAAGCAGCCGTTATGCAGCAGGGTGAGGTGGGGTGGGGGGGGGGGGGAGGGGGGGGGGCAACTCTGGTGTTCTCGGTGGCAGGTTGCAGCCCAGTGACAATACTCAGAGTCAAGAGCCCGTGAAAACCTCACCCAGTTCCTCTCCAGGATGGGCTACTACTTCTCCCCGCTTCTTTAGCCATAACTTCTCCTGGGTTATCATGACATATATTCCCCTATGGCGGCAACCCTGTCGTCTTTCTCTGCCACATTTCCCCTCTTTAGCATCTGACTGTCTTCTGTCGCACTCCGCATCCCTACAGGGTCCCAGGGGCAAACTGCTTAGGTTAGTCACGTGCTACTTTTACAAAACCATCCTGTGAAGGCTTGCTCTGTCCCGGTCTTTTTTCAGGACCCTATGATCAAGGTTCCAGTATTTTCTCCATTTCTCCGGCGGGAAAACTGAGGCACAGAGGGTCTTTCACTGTTACTTGCCAAAAAACCAGAATCCTGTAACTCCTGGCCTGATAATCCTTGGAGCAGCTGTGTGCTGCTGCGGCATCTTCCGAGCTCACTGTTATGCTCCGTTCCTCTCCCCATTGCCATCCCGACGTGTCAAAAGCAAAGTAAATATTTAAAGAGCTTGGCCCTGGCCTCCCTGAGCTGGGGGGATGGTGCCTACTCAACTGTACTTCCCATATTATCCCTTCTGCTAAGGAGCTAATTATCACTCCGTGATGTAGGCCCAGTACCTCTCGTTATAACCTGCCGGGCACCTCTGAGAGCGCTTTATCTCATCTCGCAACCCAGGATATATGCCTCAAGAGGCCTCAATTTGTCTGAGTCTCACAGCTACAAGCCAGGGCCAAACACTGACCCCAGAGTCCTTGATTTCTGAGTCTCTCAGCGGGGTGGGTCCTCATCTAGTGTACCTTTCATAGGGGGGTCAAACCTGAACCCACAGCCCCAGATCACCCTCACCCGCAGGGAGGAAGGCTCAAGATCCAGGCTCCTCTTCCTCTAGGTCCTCCTACCACGTGCTCCCTTCCCGGCCCATACTTGCCTCCTTTGTTTTTTATTATTCTAACGGTCTCTCCTGGGAGCAAGGTGGTACGGCGGTTGGGAGTTGAGATGCTTCTGTTCTGCCTCCTCTGTGGCTAGACCCCGACTTCTCCCTCTCAGGTTTACCACTCTTCCCTAATCCCCCTATTTTCTCCACGCTCAGCCAATCAGGGCCCAGCTGGCACTGGCTGTACTCTCAACTTTTTCTTATTCAACATAAAGGAAAAATCTTGTTTCACCAGAAATGGAGTCCAACTTACCTCACTGAAGGTCAAGGGGCTTACCTGGCCGTGGCTCCTGATCTCCACACTTAGGTTA
>CAWTZB010000131.1:1692500-1695000 GCA_963919705.1 Alexandromys oeconomus | reverse complement strand
TGAGAATTATATTAAAAGATATTACAAACGGAGAAAACCGGCCATTCGGGCCGCACAAGAACAAGCAATTGAAGCCCCTTCAGAGATACCAACAGCCTTGCCTCTAAAATGGTTGACTGAGAAACCAATATGGACAAAGCAATGGCCTCTAGCTGAGGAAAAGTTACAGGCTTTAGAACAGCTGGTACAAGAGCAATTAGATGCTGGCCATATAGAAGAATCTACCAGTCCTTGGAATTCTCCTGTATTTGTGGTTAAGAAAAAATCAGGTAAATGGAGAATGGTGACAGATCTCAGAGCTATCAACAAGGTTATTCAACCGATGGGCCCTCTGCAATCTGGAATCCCTTTGCCCTCTTTATTACCAAAAGGATAGCCTCTTATAGTTATTGATTTAAAGGATTGTTTTTTCACCATACCTTTACAAAAAGAAGATAGAGAAAAATTTGAGTTCACGGTGCCTACTTACAATAATTCTCAACCTTCCAAGAGGTACCACTGGGCCGTCCTCCCCCAGGGTATGTTAAATAACCCCTCCTTGTGCCAATATTTTGTGAAACAACCATTGCAAATACTACGCAAGAAATTCCCGAAATCTATAATATACTACTACATGGACGACATCTTGTTATCTGATTCAAACATGGATACCTTGAACAGACTGAAGAAATAAAGATACTTTTACCTAAATGGGGATTGCAAATTGCTCCTGAGAAGATACAGAAGGGAGATTCTGTTAATTATTTAGGTTAAAAGATTGGTTTACAAAACATTCAGACACAAAAGGCACAAATTAGGAGAGATCGCCTACGGACTCTTAATGACTTTCAAAGACTGTTAGGAGACATTTCCAGTCTACGACCAGCTATTGGGATAGATTGAGGAAAAATTACAACAGGCACATGTGGACAGGGTGAATCCAGAGCTCGATGGTATTCTCGTCATATTACCATCAAAAATTTCTCCTATAGGAATTTTAATGCAGAGAGATGATATTATCTTGGAATGGATCTTTTTACCACATAAACCAAGTAAAAAACTGAAAACTTATGTGGAAAACGTCTCTGAGTTAATTATAAAAGGCAAGCTGAGACTTCGTCAACTAGCAGGCATAGACCCAGCAGAAATTATAGTGCCTTTCACTGCTGATGAACTAAAGAAATTATGGGAAGATAATAAACCATGGCAAAGAGCTTGTGCTAATTTTTTGGGAGACATTAATAACAACTATCCAAAAAGCAAGAGGCTTAACTTCATAAAGAGAACTTCTTGGATCCTTCTTCGAATCGTCCGTGATGCTCCAATAACTGGAGCCCGTACATTCTATACTGATGCCAATAAAACAGGGAAGGCAGGTTACAAATCAGAAGACTTGGGTAAGGTGGAACTAAGTCCTTATGATTCTGTCCAGAAGGCAGAATTATATGCCATTCTTATGGTGCCAAGGGATTTTAGAGAACCTATTAATATAGTTACCGATTCACAACACGCAGAAAGAGTTATTTTACATATTGAAACTGCTGAATTTATACCTGATGATACAGAACTAACCTTATTGTTTATCCAGGTTCAAGATTTGATCAGGAACAGGCTTTGCCCTATGTACATAACACACATCCTTTCCCATACGGGTCTGCCAGGTCCTCTAGCACAAGGTAATGCAGACATTGATCAGTTATTGATTGGTAGTGTGCTACAAGCCTCTGAATTTCATAAAAAACATCATGTTAATTTAAGCAAAGGTTTGAAGAAAGAGTTTTCTATGACGTGGCAACAAGCTAAGGAGATTGTAAAGAAATGCCCTACTTGCTCTTTTTATAACCAAATGCCACTGCCAGCAGGGGCTAATCCAAAGGGCACCCATAGGAATGAAATCTGGCAGATGGATGTGTTCCACTTTGCAGAATTTGGCAAATTGAAGTATGCTCACCACACCATTGACACTTATTCACTCTTTCAGTGGGCAACTGCTTTAAGTTCAGAAAAAACTGATTCAGTAATCGCTCATTTATTAGAAGTCATGGCTATCATGGGTATACCTACACAAATAAAGACAGATAATGGTCCTGCTTATGTCTCTAGGCAAATGAAACGTTGACTATTACAATATCAAGCATGTTACAGGTATACCATACAATCCTACAGGTCAAGCAGTCATAGAAAGATCAAATCGAACTATAAAGGATCTATTCTGTTGAATAAACAGAAAGGGGTGGAAAACACCCCCAGAAATAGGTTACATAATGCTTTGTTAACCTTGAATTTTCTTAACGCTAATGAGAAGGGAACAACGGCTGCAGAAAGACATTGGATAATGGAAAAGTCTACTGAACTAAATCAACCAGTTTATTTCAAGGATGTGCTGACCTCGCAATGGAAGCCAGGAGATGTGCTGCGTTGGGGAAGGGGTTTTGCTCTTATCTCCACAGGTGAGGAACAATTGTGGATACCGTCAAAATTAATAAAGGTTCGGTATGAAGAAGAAAAGCCATTTGGAAAA
>CAWTZB010000131.1:1675000-1677500 GCA_963919705.1 Alexandromys oeconomus | reverse complement strand
GTTCCACTTTGCAGAATTTGGCAAATTGAAGTATGCTCACCACACCATTGACACTTATTCAGGCTTTCAGTGGGCAACTGCTTTAAGTTCAGAAAAAAACTGATTCAGTAATTGCTCATTTATTAGAAGTCATGGCTATCATAGCTAACACTAACCATAACCCTAAACCCCTAACCCTAACTCTAACCCTAACCCAACCACAACCCTAACCCTAACCCTAACACTAACCTAACCCTAACCCTAACCCTAAGCCTACCCCTAACCCTAACCCTCACCTTCACCCTCACCCTCAACCTAAACCTCACCCTAACTCTAATTCTAATTCTAACCCTAACGCTAACCTTTATCCTCATCCTCACTCTAACCCTCACCGTAATACTCACCCTCACCCTAACCCTAACCCTAACCATAACCCTAATCCTAACCCTAACTCTCATCGTCAGCCTAACTCTAACCCTAACCCTAACACTAACCCTAACCATCACTCTCACCCTAACCCTCCCCCTCCCCCTCACTCTCACCATCTCCCTAACCCTCACCCTTACCCTAATCCTCACCCTCACCCTAACACTCACCCTAACCTTAACCCTAAAACCTAACCCTAAGGCTAACCCTAATCCTAACCCTAACCCTCACACATACACTCACCATCACCCTAACCCTAACCCTAACCCTAACCTAAACCTCACCCTCACCCTCACCCTCATCCTCACCCTCACCCTCACCCTAAATCTAACCCTAACCATAACCCTAAACCTAACGCTAACCCTCACCCTTACACTCACGCTCACCCTCACCCTAACCCTCAACCTAACACTCACCCTAACCCTAAACCTAACCCTAACCCTTAACCTAACCCTAACCATCACCCTCACCCCAACCTCACCCTAATCCTAACCCTAAGCCTAAGCCTAACCCTAACCCTATCCCTAACCTTAACCCTAACCCTTACCCTCACCCTCACCCTAACCCTCACCCTAACACTCATCCTCACCCTCACTCTAACACTCCCCCTCACCCTCACCCTAACCCTCACCCTAACACTCACCCACACCCTAACCCTAACTCTAACCCTAATCCTAAACCTAACACTAACCCTATCCATCATCCAAACACACTCACCCTCACCCTAAACCTCAACTTAACACTCACACTAACTCTAACCCTAACCCTAACATTAACACTCACCCTCACACTCACCCTCACCCTAACACTCACCCTCACACTAACCCTAACCCTAAACCTCACACTCACCTTCACCTCACCCTAACCCTCAATGTAACCCTCACCCTAAACCTAACCCTAACCTTAACCCTAACCCTAACACTAACACTAACCCTCACCCTAAAACTCACCCTCACACTCAACCTCACCCTCACCTCACCCTCACCCTCAACCTCACCCTTACCGTAACCCTAACCCTAACCCTAACCCTAACCCTAACCCTAAACCTAACCTTAACCCTAATCTTAACCCTAACCCTCATCCTCGCAATAACTCTAACCCTAACCCTAACCCTAACCCTAACCCTAACACTAACCCTCACCCTTCCCCTAACTCTCACCCTAACCCTCACCTTAACCCTCACCCTTACCCTTACCCTAACTCTAACAGTAACTCTCACCCTAACCCTAACCCTAACCCTCACCCTCACCCTAAACTTCACCTTAAACCTCAGCCTAACAGTAAACCTAACCCTAACCCTAACCCTAACACTCAACGTCACCCTCACCCTCACCCTCACCCTAACCTTAACCCTTACCGTAACCCTCACCTTCACCCTCACCCTCACCCTCACCCTAACCCTCAGCCTAAACCTCAGCCTACCCCTAACCCTAACCATTACCCTAACCCTAACCCTCACCTTCACCCTCAAGCTAACCCTCACCGTAACTCTCAGCCTAACCCTAACCGTAACCCTATCCCTCACCCCCAACCTCACCCTCAAACTCACCCTCATCCTAAACCTAACCCTCACCCTAACCCTCACCCTAAGACTAACCCTAAACCTAACCCTCACCCTCACCATACCCTCACCCTAACTCACACCCTAATACTAACCCTCACCCTCACCCTAACCCTAACCCTTACCCTAACCCTTATCTTAACAGTAACCCTAACCCTCACCCTAAACCTAACCCTAACTATAAACCTAACCCTCACCCTCACCCTCACCCTAACCCTCAACCTAACCCTAACCCTAACCCTAAACCTAACCCTCACCCTCACCCTCAACCTAACCCTAAACCTAAACCTAACCCTAACCCCCACCCTCACTCTAACCCCAATTATAACCCTAAACCTTACACTTACCCTCATCCTCACACTCACCCTCACCCTAACCCTAACCCTCAACCTAACCCTCAACCTCACCCTAACCCTCAATGTAACTTTCCCCCTATCCCTATCCTTAACCCAACCCTAACCCTAACCCTAACACTAATCCTAACTCTAACTCTCACCCTCACCCTGACCCTAACTCTCACCATAACCCTCACCT